>CM044001.1:24428666-24461166 GCA_024085815.1 Flaveria linearis
TATGTATATATGTATATATATATATGCTTATATAGGTATATATATATACATGTATATATATATACACGTATATATATATGTATATATATATAGAGAGAGAGAGAGGGGAGAGATCAAATAAAAATCATGTTTATAAATAAAAACCGTGAAAATCATCTTCAACCAATCATAATTTTTATAATTAATATGTATTAATTTAAATATAAGGGCATTTTTGTAATTTTAGCATAAACTTAATTTGAAAATAATCAACCAATTATTTTAATCATGGATTTTTCTCTAACAAGTTATTTTAATTTCTTAATATTACACAAATGTGAACCATTGTCGACTTCTTCAGCATCCATGTTTCTGAAATTCATATATGCTTTGTTCGATTAATCTTCCTTCATCCTTTTCGATTCTTTGTTCGATTCTTATATGGAATATATACACGAGATTTTGTTATAAATTATTGACTTTTTATTTTTAATTTTCTAAGTTTTAGCCATGGATGATTCTAGTACAAAGAGATGAATCAGACAACCGAATTCATTGAAACAAACAAATCCAACTCTTAATGATGTTAATATTGTTGATATTATCGATGATGTGATTACAATGGATAATGCAACTACTATATGTCCATGAGTATGAATCAAACAATCTGAAGAATTAAGCCAAGAAGATGAAGGTGTTAAAGATCGACTTGTTGGTATACTTTTTTTTTTTTTTACAATTTACGTATACTTATCACTTATTTTGTTTCGTATTTTTATAGTATATTCCTTGTGTTTTTAGTTGGATAAGTTTGTTAGTATTTTATTGAAATCAATTTACGTATACGTATCTGAAATATTTCATCACATTTATAGTTATGCTTCATGTATATTGAGATGTCTTACGTATACGTGTCACCGCTTTTTGCATATATACACTTAATTTAATTATGTTAATTGTGTTGAATGAAGCAGATAACACAAATGTTTTTATTGACAACGAGTTCAATGAAGTCGAAATTGATAATGATATTTATTTCTAACTAGTGTTGAGAATGAATGTATTCAAGTGTCGTTCATATTAGTATTGTTGTTACATATACGTAACACTACTGTTACATACACGTAACACTATTGTTATATATACGTATCACTACTGTTACATATGTAAAATTGTGTACTTATTGTATTGTATTATTTTATTTTATGTATATGGAGAAAGTCTTATCTTTTTTATAGATTTTTTTAACAATGTTTTGTAGGGGTACGGTTACAACTCATCTATTGCTAGCCTTTCTTGCTACAATCTTACATATACGTAAATGCGACTTACTTACATATACGTAAATGAAACTTCTATAAACATACGTCAACTAAAAAAAATAAACGAATCATTCATAGTAAAACCAAAAATGAAAATACATGTGATTTTTTAACTTTTTTTTTAAATAGAAGAGATGAGAGAGGCGAGAGGAAAGAGAAAAGATTTGAGTGAATTTAAGAATAATTTAATTATATATGATGGTTACCAAATTAATTATATTGTGTTCTTCCAATTATGCCCTTAAGGTCTTATTAAATACTTACAATCTTTAATTAAATTACTAAAATACCACTAATTAATCTCAACCATAGATCAAAATGATCAAAAGTGAAAAAATGTTTTTTTTTAGTTTTTAACTATAACATGGTTTCAAGTGGAACCCTCCCCTATATATATATATATACATATATATACATATATATATATACATATATATATACATATATATATATATGTAGAGGTTCAAATAAAAAATAAGTTTTGTCTAAATAGGCTAAGAAGAATAAGAAGATTACATGTGCCCCTCTTCAAATTAGGGTTAAAGAGCATTATGGTCCTAAAACACACTCATTAGTCCCTTTTGTATTTTATCAAAATTTAGCACAAATTCGAATGTAATGTACTAGATTTTTTGATATGCTATATTGTGCTATATTTTTTAACGTGCTAGATTGTGCTGAATAATTTCAAATGTTGGATTGTGTCGAATTTTTTGAAGTGCTAGATTGTGCGGTAAATAAACAGAATTCATGTTATTTTGTCATAAAACAACACGTTTGAAAACATAAATATTTGAATTAATACAACACACAACGTCTTCTTTGTTAAAAACGAAATGAAACAATACATAGATTGTTGTATTAAAGCAATGCAACGCAAAACGTGTTATATTAACGTAAAATAATGAACATTAAATAGTAAAGAAATTGTTGCTTATATGTTGTTTGATATTTTGGCATAATGCACCACAAAAACAACACATGAGGCCTTATTGTTTTGAAGTAAAACAACATAGAACATGTTACTAAAAATCACATAAAATTATGCTATTTGACAAAAGTAGCACAAAACTGTGCTGCTTAACGCAAAACAGCACAAATCTGTGATGTTTTCATGAAATATAACATAATTTTGTGTTGTTTTCATGAAATACATTACAAAACTGTGTTGTTTGACATAAAACTACACAAAATTGTGCTATTTTTTATGAAATATAGCACAAAATTGTATTGTTTTTATAAAATACAGCACAACTTTGTGCTGTTTTATGAAATACAGCATAACTTTGTGCTGTTTTATGAATACAGCACAACTTTGTGCTGTTTTATGAAATACAACACAAAAACGTTAAAAATGTAGCACAATTCACTACAAGAAATGTGACCAATAGGGGCGACCTTATTAGCGGCGACTAGGTTATTAGCGGCGACACTATTAGCGGCGACATTAATAGCGGTGACACGTCGCCGCTAATAGTCCGCGATTCGTGCCGGCCTCTGCCACTTAATTTTGGCCGTTGATTAATCCCTAGATCTAACGGCTGGGATAATATCGTACAACATCAATAGCGGCGACACCAATAGCGGCGACTTGTCGCCGCTATTGATGTTATCTTTACCCGGGATCTTTTCCCTCAATCCGGCTCATTCGCGCGCCTCACCTGCAACCTCCCTAAAAATTTGCGACCGACACCGCCGCACCGGTCCTCCCTTGCCCTCCCCACCGCCGCACCTCCATCCAGCCTCCCCACAGCCGCACCTCCCCTCTTCACCTCCATCCCCTCTTCTCACTGCCGCTCCCCAGCCACCGTCTCCGCCACCTCTCCCCGCCATCTCTCCCCGCCATTTCATCGTCTCTGCTCTGTAAGTTCATCCAAATCCATTAGTTTCATGTGTTGGTTTGTTGTACATTATGCTATGTAGGTTGTACTTTTGGGCTTGGTTACTATGGTTCGTTTGTGTTTATGTGTTTCTTGGTTGGATCGAACGATCGAGACACGCTATGTCCAACTTTTAAATCGTTTGCGTTTATGTGTTTCTTGGCTTGGTTACTATGGTTCATTTGTGTTTATTGTCTCAAAGGAAATATGGTTTAGACTTACTATCCGGATTTGGCATGTTAGGGTCTAAACTTGGTTTCACACTTATTGAACAAAATGTTATTATCTACGATAAAGATTTTGCTTTACCTAGTGACAAGTTACTTGAAAATGTGACCGAGTATCAAAGAATAGTTGAGCTAAGTGCAAAGTAAATTCGTAAGTCTTAAATATGCGCAATAATTACATTTGTGTTTACTTTTGAAACTAAGATTTACATTTGTGTTTATTTGTGTTTAGTTTTGAAACAAATTTATACATTTGAGTTTAGGCTATCTCCACTAGCATATGTGAAAATATGTGAATAATATTTTGAAATTAGTGTTTGACATGAGACATTAAGAATTTTATTGTGGTTGGAATAATATTTTGAATTTGGTGTTGTTGTTTGTCGATGATGTTTTGTTCATTTTTGACTAATTTATGGAATTGTTTTTCAGTTTTTGGAGTACAAGTTGTTGTTTAATCACTACCTATCACCTTGAGGTAAGTTAACATCAATTTATGCTTGATAATGAATTGTGTATGTTTAGTTGTAAATGTATAAAATGTATGTTTAGTTGAAAATGATATTTTTTAGGTTTTAATTTACACTTACTAAAGATGGTGAGAGGTATGCCTAGTTGAAAATGTATGAAATAACGTATGCTTGAATATGCTTAGTCAAGAATGTATTTATGTATTTTGTAGATTTTAAGTATAATGATTTGTGTATGCTTAGATGAAAAGGTATGCAATGCGTTCAAATAGTACCACGTTTAAGAATATTTTTTGAATATTTTATCTCATTTAGGATGTGAATATGTATTACATGAATGTTTGTCTAAGAATATTTTATCTCATAGTTTCAACCTTTTTAATTCTCAATTAGTTATTCTCATTTTCGTAGATAGTTTTTCATCCGCTTAAATCCAATATTATATTGCAGTTCCATAATCATGCCTATCGATAAAAGTTGGCTTCTTAATCCGAACCGTAGATCACCTGAGTATCAACAAGGACTTAGCTCTTTTATAGATATGTGCGAAAAACTTGTGGATAGTTATGGCCAGATTCGATGTCCATGTATGAAATGTCAGAATACGGTATTATTAGGATGGGTTAAAATGAAATATCATTTAGAAATATGGGGCATGTGCCGGTCGTACAAGGATTGGATCTATCACGGTGAAAGTTTAATTCCTGAAGTTGTAGTTGTGGAAAACGTTGCGCCAACAAACGAAATGGCTGACGTTATCGAAGACGTTATGGAGGAGAGTAGCGGTCTCCATGAGCAGAGTAGTGGTGTCCATGATGATTTTAAGAACTTGTTAGAAGAAGTTCAATCAGAATTATATCCGGGTTGTGCTAAGTTTTCTTCACTTGATTTTTTAGCAAAGCTTATGCATATCAAGGTGAAGAATAAATGGACTAATAGCTCATTTGATGAGCTTCTTGAGTTGTTACAATCTTCACATCCTGAGGGTAATAAAATCCCATCTTCTCATTATGTAGCAAAAAGGACATTAAAAAGATTGGTTCATTTTGGTTTTTTATGACTTTTTATTGCTAAAATAGACTTTAATTATCTAAGTTTAGCTTAAACGGGTCAAAATGGGTGAAAACAACATTATTTGAGTTAAAACGGATCAAAATGAGTTAAACTTGGATGTGTTAAGTTCATCATAGTTGTTTTAGGTTATTATGACTTGGATGTGTTAAGTTCATCATAAGTGTGTTTGTTTAACATGATTAATTGACACTTCATATACTTAGCCAAGATATAAATGTATATTTTGTTTTTGTAGGAGCAAATTTCAAGTCTATTTCAAAACGCGCAATTTATGTCACAAATGACGCAATTAATTGCTTCGCAAAAGGCTCCAAATCAAGTCGAAGAAGAGGATTCAGACGAGGGGGATGAATAGCATAGTTTATGATTGTATAACATTGCGTAATCTAGATTTTAAGCTTTTAAACATGACTTAATTATGTATATATGATTGGATGATATTTTGTAATCTAGATTGTAGTTTATGTATGTAGTTTATGTATAATTTTATGATATTGTGTAGTGTAATCTAGATTTGATAAACCTAGGTTTATTTTGGCTGGAAAACAGGATTTCCAAAAAAAAACAAAAAAAATTAAAAAAAAGACCATTAGCGGCGACATATGTCGCCGCTAATAGTCACAAAATACCATTAACTGGCGACTATTATTAGCGGCGGTTTTGTGTTTTTAGCGGCGACACTTTTAGCGGCGACTTATTAGCGGCGATTTTTTGGTCAATAGCGACGAACTTTTAGTGGCGACTTATTAGCGGCGACTAGTCGCCGCTATTACTATTAGCGGCGACAACGGGGGGTATTAGCGGCGACATATGTCGCCGCTAATGGTCTTCTTCCTTGTAATGATTTCACATAATTTGATATTTTTTGTAAAAAAATATAACAATACTATACTCAATTTAAAGAGAAAAAACGCTTGATTTTATGGTGTAGTTTATTTAAAAAATAATGTCGTATGAAAAAGTTATTAGCATTTAAAAAAATGGGGGGAAATTTTAAAAAGTCAACAATTGTGGGTAATATTATAAAATATCCAAACTACCCTTGATTACTTATTTTTCCTACACTTTGATCCTAGCCCTTAATTAGATAATTAGAATGCTAAGATTACTTCTTAGTATTCTTAGGGAAAACTTATTTTTTAGGGGAACCTCTCTCTCTCTCTCTCTCTCTATATATATATATATATATATGTATATATATATATATATAAATATATATATATACACACATATACACATAGTACTTTAGTAGATTTGACTCACTATATATAAATATATTTATACATACTTGATCAATTAACTAGATAAATAATTATAAACTAAACAGAAAATTGAAATCCTAAGCCTCTAAGATGCAAGTTTTGTCGATCATCTACCGCTCTCACCGTTATCGCTCTCTGCAACATGCTCTCCGCATCATTGGCTATAATCTTAGCATCATCATCAGCCACGTATTTTTATCCATAAAAATGTTATTTTATGACATGTGCTGCTTTTTAAGTCATTAACACATGTTCACCGCCATATAAATAATATGACACACAAGATAGTTCAGTTGTATAATATTTTCAGTGTTCGTTTGCGCTCGCTCAAAAAATGTTCGTTCGATTTTCCACTTGGTTGTAAACGAGTCGATCGGCTTGGTTGTAAACGAGCCGATCGGCTCGGTTCCGTTTGTAAACGGGTCAAGCACGAGCAAAGGTCTGCTCGTTTCGGTTCGGCTCGTAAACAGCCCTAATTGGGTGTTGTTTATAAGAGTAAATAAAGTAATTAAATGCTATAATGAATAAAATAATACAGATGTGATAACTTTCTCATATGGTAAGTTTGTTTATTTATGATAAAGTGTCTCTTTCATTTACATTTTAAGAAAAACAATAAATATTATACATCGAGACATTGAGTACATATTTGACTTCTGTAGAAGCTTTATGAGTTTCTTTCCTTTTAGGTATAACTTATATGAATTCAAGTACTTATTTCAAAGGTCGAGTTATGGACATAAACAAACCAACTCGTTTTAGAATTATTTTCATTCAAGAACAAAGATAAATAAAAAAATTATATTTAGTTAATAAATTGACAGTGAACATTAGTCTACTTCTCTATCCATTAAGGTTCATTTTCGTTATTCTGATCGTGTATATATACATATATATCCAAATATCTCAGGTACATACATATATAGTAAAATAGTTATCTCTGCATAAAAAAAGGCCATAACATATAGAAAAGTGGGTGTTATGTATATCTTAAGTTTAATTAAGTATTTTTTTTAAATAAACTACAATTTAAAACGACCATAACATCCCTTTCCTTCTAACTTTTCAGGAAAAACTTAAAACGGCCCAACACAAACAAATTCAATCGTGTTCATTTGGTTCATCTACAACGCTACCTCATACAGTTGAGGCTATAAAGACGTGAAACTTTGTTAATCAACTCAAGTTGGCCTTTTACCAAGTTCAAGTTTGAGCATACAAAATGAGCTAAAAAAAGACTGCAAAATATATAACAAACCGAGCTTGAGTTCAAAAGCATTCAACTTGAAGCTTTTAGACCCTCATATGATATGTACGTGTATAAAAATATAACCGAAATTTACTTAAGATTATTGTTGGTTTTTACTGTTGTTACACTAAACTTGCGATCAAGTTTGGTTTTGATTTTTTGCGATCAAGTTTGGTTTTGATTTTTATATTATATTAAAAAATAAGTTTTATTATCAGATGTACTTTTTTACATATATTCTTTAAATAAGCGATTATTCAGCATAAATGTTATAACTTTTCAAGCATTGCTCAAGCCAATCTTGAGTCCTCAAAAACAACTTAACAAGTTTAACTAAAGAATAACTTACAGATTTAGCTGCAGGAAATTTGGTTGGTTAAATTGGACATGAAAACTTATTAACTAACAATTTTTTCCCTTTTGGAGATTCAAAATACTCTCTCCAACAAACTTTTAAATTACATTGAGAGTTTTAATTGTATTACAAATTATAAGAATGGTAATGATAAACAGAAAAATGAAGCTTGGGCCAATGATTAATCAGCAAGCTTACCGCAGTCGCCACTGTAACAGCCTAGCCGCCTGCAGTTAATTTGGTGCACGAACACTGCCTTGCCATGTTCCCAAGGGTCCGATAGCCTGCAGCAAGATGTGATTTCCATTCTCAACTAACTATAAACACATAACATAAAATAAACCCATTCTAAATTCTAAATTATATGCAATAATGGGCATTAGAGATCATTCTATTATCATGTTTACTCTTGTTTTAGCCTAGGGTTGTATCAATTGTTCTTTCTTTATTTATAAAGTTTTCCAGGCTTTGCCCTTTATCCAAAAGGATCACAAAAATAAACTAATTCTAATTTCTATATGATTTTGCAAATTAATTACTAGAGTGGCTAACCTCCCTGATGCTTGATCTGTTAACGCACGGGAGGAGCGGTGAAGATCCCAAATTTGACACATGTTCATCTTGCAATGCCACACCAGCAGATGCAAAATTTAAATTCTGTACTTGTTCTGAAAACTGATCTGTTCTTGGATAAAAGTTGCTTGAATCATGCATTGAAGGAAAAATATGTTCACTTTGAGGAACTGAAACCCTAGCTTGATCAAGTTGAGAGCCAAATAATCTAATTCCTGAAGAAGAAGCCGATGTCCCACTAGATCTACCAACTAAATCATTCATTCTATTGTTGTTTAATAACCGGTGATGTATTTGGCGACGTATTCTTCGTCTATCTCTTAGTGTAGTTGCTGCAGTTCCAGTGGGAGCAGGGTTAGGTTCAGGATGAACCCTAGTTTGTTGTGTCAATGGTGTTTCAGGTACATATAACTCATTAAGATCAAAACCACCAGCAATTGGAGATGGTGATGGTAAATCTGAAGCATTGTTACTTATTCTTCTATCTGAATTAGGAGTTAAATGTTGTGAATTTAGGGTTCCAAAAACAGTAGGCCTACATCCCTCACAGTACCAGTTTCCTTCAGGTACTTCTCGGCCTAAACCGACGCAAAAAGTATGTGCAGACGAATCACATATATCACATAATAACATCAAAGCATCCTCCCCACCATTTTGACATTCAGTACAGATCACACTCTCATATGGATCAAGGTAACCCCTTAGTTCTTCCTCAGATGGTTCATAAACCTGCACAAAGATTGCATATAATAAAGAAAATGAGCTTAGTTGTAGTGCAAGAGATAGGTTAGATTGCCAGATAACAAACCTGGTCGCGCTCGGGAACAGGTATGACCATGGTCCTTGAGTCAAACCCAGTGTCTGATTTCGCAGCTTTTGTTATTGTTGTAAACCTTTGCTTGCAGAGTGGGCAACGAGATTCAACCTTAGACCATTCCATAATGCATGAACAACAAAAGTAATGGCGACAACAATCTAGAACACCTCTCATGGTTCTCTTCTGTTCTTCTGATAAACAAATTCCACAAACTTGCTTTCCTACATCATCTTTCATATCTTCAATCTTTTCTTTACCTTTTCGTATTGGATACTTCTTTTGTTCATATGCTGCTGGCTGTTTTTCTTGATTTCCACATGAAGAGCTTCTCAATTTAGCTCTTAAATTTGCACAATACACTCTAGCTTCTCTCATTTGTTCTCTTTCTTCCTCTGAGATGGTGTACTCGTGATCAGATGAGGCAGAACTAACAAAATCAGAATCAGATTCTGCCATTTCCCTCAGTTTTCGTCTCTTAGAGATCTTGTTCCTTTTTTCCATCTGCGTTTTGCTTGTAGCTGGTTTCTGGCCAAATCTATGATTTCTTTGTTTTGGTTTTGTGGGATTTTTTATTTTTGTGTTTTTGCTCTTTTTCCGTCCTCCCAGAACACTCTTCTTCTGTGGATGAGACCTGATCACCTTGTTTTTCTTTATCTTCATCTTTTGAGTTTCATCTTCATCATCAACAAAATCACTCTCACTTAGCTTGAATTCTGCATCACTTTCATCATCCTCTTCCTGATTGTCTTCTTTATATGAAACTATCCTCCTGTCACGACGCTTGTTTATCTGGTTTCTCTTCTTACTTGTAGGCATAAACCCCAAAGCATCATCTTCTTCTTCTTCCTCCTTCTCCTCCTCCTCTTCGTCTTCTTCGTATGAAACCTCCCTCTTCTGGAGAAGATTCTTACTCGGGTTAACCTTCCCACCTATATACATATCATCCTCGTCCTCCTCTTCCTTATCTTTTGTATATCTAACCCTATTATCTTGAGGCCTCTTTCTTTGATTTTTCTTTCTACCTGAAGACACAAATTCAGTATAGTCATCATCATCCTCCTTCTCTTCCTCCTCCTCCTCATCATCGTCCACTTCTGTATAAGAATCCCTCTTCATTTGCGTAGACGTCTTCATTTCGTTAGCTTCCGTACCCATAGACATAAATGCTCCATCGTCTTCATCAGCAGCTTCCACCTCCTCATCATCATCTTCATCTTCATCCGTATATACAACCCGCTTATTTTCCCAAGGCTTCTTTCTCTGTTTCTTGTTTCTACCTGAAAATACACATTCTTTATATTCCTCACAACCACCACTATCATCATCATCACCATCCACTTCTGTATATGAAACCATTTTCTTTTCCATAGACCTATTTACCTGGTTAGCTTCCCTGTCCAAAGACATTTCTGCATCATCTTCTTCAGCAACTTCTGCCTCATCATCATCATCATCTTCTGTATATACAACCCTCTTTTTTTCTCGAAAATTCGTCCTCTGTTTTCTGTTTATACCTGAAAACACAGATTCTTTATACTCATCATCATCATTACCACCAACATCACCATCACTGTCACCATCACCATCACCATCATCATCATCCTCATCCACTTCAGTATATGAAACCCTCTTCTTTTCCATACGCTTACATACCTGGCTAGCTTCCCTGTCCAAAGACATAAATTCATCATCATCTTCATCAGCAACCTCATCATCATCATTATCATCTTCTGTATACGACACCCTTCTCCTTTTCCGAGGCTTCATAGTCCTATTTACCTTTTTCCCTGAAGATCTTCTCCGTGTGTTCCTTGATCTAGAAACTCTCTTTGCCTTTCCAAAATCATCTAATATCTCTTCTGATTCATCACCATCTAAGGAATAACTTTCATCTGACTCATCAAAATCTTCATCATCAGTCACCTTATATTCTTCATCTGACTCATCTGAATCCTGATCTCTTCGCTTCCGATTACTCCCCTTGATCCCAACCTTGTTCCTTGCCATCTGCTATTGCACCACAGATAAGCACAAAGACAGAAATCACAATATAACCAAACAGTTATCACACAACCACACAGGAAAGATCTAGCATCTTTAAACACATCATTATGTCAATTATCAAGGATCTCCCAAATCAAGGAATTTTAGCACAACAATCTTCAAAAAAGGAAACAAAATATCAAGCTTTAAACTTCCAAAAATCCTCCAAAAACCGTTACACCTTAATATACCCCTAATCAAAACAAAGTTCCACATCCTAATCCAACCAATACCATTTTAGCATTTCATCAATCCCACAAATTTCCATGATTAACAAGAGAATTACCAGTAAACAAGCACAAAACAAAAGACGATCGGCTGCTAATGAAACACCTCTTCCAAATCAAAACCCTAGATCATCGAACCAATCTTCCAATTCAATCGAACAAAAACCGACAACAGTCATACAGTTACAAATCTGATGTCACATGTGCAGTGATTGAAAAGAAAGAATCAGGTGTGCATAGAATCGGCAAGTAAAGAGGACAAATTAAAGGGGGAAAAGGAACAGAGGAACAATCAATTGACTGAGTGACAATCATCAGCAGATGAAATCAATGAATGATTATGAAAAGTTGCAGAGGAGAAGAGATTGATTGCGTGAGAGAGAAGAGGAAGAGGAAGAGGAAGAAGGGGGATTTGGTTACCTGCAGAAGGGGAGGAAGAAGATGCAGCGAAAGACAGCGAAACGAGTTTACTGCTGCTTTTATATATAGATGCTACGCGCTGCAGTAAATACCATGTTACTTCTCAGTTTAAATGTTTACTACAAACCACGATTTAAATAATATTTATATATATATATATATATATATATATATTAGTTTTTATTATATACACACTAATTATTAATTTTAATACAAAAGATCATTAGTCCAACTATTTATTACATGTAAGTATTGGAAGGTTATTGGTTCAGGTCTTAATTTGTTCAAAATGCTTAGATTTAAGTCGATGGGTTTTCTTATCAATGATTTTCCTTTTAAGGCGGTTAGGGTGGTGCAGTTTTGGCCCGGAAATGAATAGGTGGGCCCCGATAATATTATTCGAAACAAAGTTGCACATTTAACGTTCAAATAAAAAATATTAATTTTAATATGTATTATGTGTTGTATCATATGTGTTAGTGCTTTGTATCCATCTTTTATCTTTTTTCTAATTTTTAGTTTTTTTATTTTAATCCAAAACTTTTACGTCTTTAAGGATTTAGCCCTAATATTTTTTATTTTCAACTTTGATTTCATATAATTTTTATATATTTATAATTTTTTGTTTCACATTTCAGTCTAAATTGTACGAGCAACATTTCGCAGTAAGCATTTATAGTTTAACGTTTTTCCGCTTATTTTTTCCCTATTAATGGAACGTCGTAACACGCTGGTTCTAGATCGCTTACTCACTATTTTAAATGTTGTATGTTTCGTCTGGGTGATTCAGTGTTTTTACGTTTACTTTTCGTTCTTTTTTTTCATTTTGTTTGTTTCTTTTAAAGTATGAGTTTTATCATATTGGTGATCATTGTCGGTGGTGTGTCATTGATGTTACTTTGTACGATTTTACACGGTTAATATTAGTATTGATTCTATATTTCTATGTACAGGAGTAGTGCGATTCTGACAATCATTTAGGTGATGTTTGTTTTTCTGCAAAAGAGCTTTTGAAGCTCTTTTGTCTGCGCCAAAAAGAGGCGGGCAGACGTTTATGGTCTGCAGAGTGTTTGTTTTTCTGAAGACATTTCATTAAAAAAGGTCTGCGTGACCTCTTCTCCAAGAAGAGGTGGACTAAAGTCTTCAGAGGTCTTCCCACCTCTGCTCCCGTCGCCTCCCCCACCGGCCGAACCATCCCCGGCCCTCCCCCCACCGGCCGAACCATCCCCTGTCAATCCACCCCATCCCCATCGACCTTCAAACCCATCCCCAAATCCACCCATCGAACTCCCAATTCAATCGATAACACTGTTGAAGCGCAAATAAGCAATAACCTAATCATCTACCCTAACAATCGGACCTGTTTGACGGATTCAGCGATCTCGGGACCGATTCCGTCGTCGGGGAAGAGAGTTGCGCGGATCAGGTTGGAAGAGGTGGAATAATAGTTCCGATCCGTGGATGAGAGGAGTCCGACGGTGGTTGTGCGGCTGCGGAGGAGGCGTTTGGCGATTTGCAGAGCCATTTGTGACGGAAAACTCGACGGAGAGACGATCGGAGATGATGAAATCAGGTTACAGAGATTTTGAGAGATTGAGACGATGAAGAGAAGAATATTATTGCGTAATTAGGGGAAAGGGTTTGGGTCCAATGATGAAATTGGCAAAAATATTATTGGTCAACTATAGCCAAATATTATTATTCAAGGTCTCAATTTGATCATGCTAAATTGTTTATGCTAAATTGTTGATTTTACCCGCTTCTAACCTGTAAGGAGTTGATTTTGCCCTAAATTGTTTATGCTAAATTGTTGATTACAGCTGCCTAAGGTATATTTATGCTAATTTCAGTTTATTTCAGCAGTCTGCAGACGTTACAAAACAAACAGTCTTCTTAATACAGGCTGCAGAGGTTTGGTCCACCTCTTCTACTACAGATGTCTGCAGATGCGGTCTGCAGACTGCAGACGTTTTAACTCTTCAGAAACAAACAGCACCTTACTGTTACAACTAAATTTTGTTAACTTTTACTTTATCTCATATCATGATTGATTTAAATATGTTTTTCTTAAAAGTTTTGATTTTTATCACCGTCTATCAATCCAAGTGGATTATAGTACATAAATAATTACTTATTTGTCATTAGGATTGATGGTCTAGTGACAAAAGTTTTTATTTCTAAGAGCACTATTATGAGGAGATCGAAGGTTTAAACATTAGTAAGTATAACATATATGTGGGATGTAGTTTCAGAGTAGAAGTAACATGTATTTGTTGTTTTAAAAAATTATTATAATAACTTATTATATAATATATTTTTAAGATCGACATTTTTCAAAATCTACTCTTTAAATTCATCTTATGTTTATTTTAATAGGACTCAAACCAACATTAATTTAATGGTTATAAACACAAGGTGTTGCTAGAGCATTAGTGTCATACATGGTTTGCTGATTATTAGTTTATTAACTCGTATATTATGTGAGGGACTAGAAACATTTATTTAAATGTAAAAACACCAAATATTATTACATAGTTTTAAGGTTATGTTTTTATTATCGTATTTTCTATGAAAAAATTTAAATTAGTATACATATTTAGTTCTTTTCTAATAAGATTAAAATAAATAAAGTTTGGAAACTGTTATTGTTCATTTTAAAAGATGGATTCCCTATAAGGTAAAAGCATTAAGATAGTAACAGATAATTGGGCGGAATTTAAATTTTGTAATTACCATTTCAAATATTACGTCAATATTGATTGCATTGAAAGATCTGTTTGATTATTACACACATGAAAATTAATATATTATATTTAATGTTTATCTGACTGTTATATATATATATATATATATATATATATATATATATATATATATATATATATATATATATATATATATATATATATATATATATATACACATACATACATACATACATATATATATATATATTCCTACATATATATATATACATACATACATACATACATATATATATATATATATATATATATATATATATATATATATATATATATATTCTGTCACACCCTCAATTTTCACGAACGGGGTTTTACCGTCAGGCGTGTGACATAACCAGGATCTCAGATAAGTATCATTTACACCAAACGACTCGATAATCACAAATCATATAAGTTGCTTAATTTTAATAAAACAAACCAAATATATTTAAGTATTGCGGAAGCGAAAACATGAAATCATTTAACAACAGTTTTGGAACACGCAAACACGCGTCCAATCCAATTTATGTAAAGTACATGAAATTAAATCTTGAAAACAGTTTGTGATAAACGTGGAATGACATGCAGTGGATGCTGTGCTTCTAAACGTGCCACATCAATGTCCTGAGAGAAAACATGCAAAAGTCAGTACGAGACTGGTGAGTTCACAGGTTTATCAGAAAACAGTAAGTATCAGTAATGAAATTCCTGGATTTTGTAATCAAAGCATATAATGGGTAGCTAGTCCATAATGATCACTATGTGTACGAAGTCGCGACCGAGCTGACATGTAATCAAATAATAAAGTAGGCCCCGGCTGTGGATTCCCCACTACAACACAGTAAAACAGGATACCGTTCACCCGTTTGACCAGCTAGCGCGACTAGCCCGGGCGGGGTATGTCAATCCCAGTAGATCTACTAACAATCACCTCGCTACTTTCGTATTAACGGTCCGAAGGGCAAAGTATACAAACATAGTATCATGTATATGCAGTATCACAAAAACCCAATGTAATGTAACGTTTATGAAAACAGCATGTTTCTCTCCCCCAAAAATAGTATAAAGTAAAAGTGGGGCTGTAAACTCACTTGGCGTATAAGTATGTATATACGATGATTGAATAGGATAATAATTGATATTCCAATGAACTCCTTCACGAGGTATCTAAACATGTATATATATATTTTAAGTTTAGGTTATTAATAAGGTTTAACGATTATACGCGAATTAGGGTTTCGATAAGAATTTGGTGTTTTTATAAGTAATATATTTTTAACGTAATCATTTATGTTTGGATTCAATTAAAAGGATTATTCATTTAAATATTCTAGAAATGACTTTAATTAATAATGCCTATTAATATTATAAAGATTTTATTGTTTCAAGTTCGATTTTACATAAAGAACTTATTTGTATCAACATATAAGGTTTAAATATAAGTTTTAAATAAACATCTTAAGATAACTATGATTTTAATAGAATAACGTTTGAACCGAAATAAATTTATTAGTTGAAACCCAATTTTAATAGGATTTAACCAAGAATAATATCTTTAAAATGTTTTTAGAACAATTATTTAAAAATAGAAAAATCCAGAAAATTATTTGGTGGTCCGAAAAATATAAAAAGTTTACAAAAACAATTTTTATATTTATTAAAAATTTTCTGTAAAATTAATTTGGGCTAAAAGCCCTTAAAAAAATATGGAGGTTGCCCGGTTCGAACCCGGGACCTCCTGTTTGACATGGACCGCATGAACCAGTGGAACAAAGGCCTAAGCCGCGATTATCCCCGGGTTCCAAATCTTTTAAACACAAACACAATTGATCCCTAATTCCCGTATGAACCCTAGATCGAATCAATCCAAAATTGAAAATCATAATGTGTTTGTCTATGTTTCAGATCATGGGGCTTTTGATCCCCATCTAAAATCGAGCATGTGGGTGTGTTTAATTACCAGAAAGGTGTCGATTTGATGATAAACCCACGAAGAACAGGTCGCGGATGGTGATGGTGATCAAACGTGATTTCTGTGTGTTTTAATTGAGTGTGAATGGTGCAATCGGTCAGTAGCAGATGAAGGTTCATTTATAGCCAATTAATTAAACGATTATTGGTGTTAGTGGTGATCGTGGCCCGATTGTTCGGCCGAAAATGGGGGTGGTCGGGTTTTAGTGGTAATCGCACTAGTATTTTAAATTGAAAGATGACCCATGTTCGATTCCACCACGAGATTGTGTCGGGAACTTTAATTTGGTCAAAACCGCGTTAGTTTTAGGTGTTGGGGGGTCGCCGGAGTTGGCCGGAGAGGTGACCGGCGGTGATGAAGGGGCGACGGGCGGGGGGTGGGTTTTTAAAAGAAATTTACACTTTTGGCCCCTGTAGTTTCTAACCTTTATTATTTCATGTATAAACTTTGATTTTTAAGTTTCATTAATTACCTAAACACTCCCTGCACTTTTAATTCTAAGTTATTATTATTGTTATTATTATTATTATTATTATTATTATTATTATTATTATTATTATTATTATTATTATTATTATTATTGTTGTTGTTGTTGTTGTTGTTGTTGTTATTATTATTATTGTTATTATTCTTACAAAATAGTATAATGGATTAATTCGCGATAAACGAGGAAAGTTTGTTTTAATAGTATTAACCGAAAAATTCGGGTTGTCACATTATCCCCTTGTTGCAGGAATTTTCGTCCCGAAAATTAAAACACTAGGGTTAACAAACTAGTGATGAGCAACAGGTCAGTTATCCAGAACATAGACACGCTAGGTTTTCTGACGGTTTCTTAAGAAATTGGTGTCTGATCATTGAACAGTTGTGGATACCTCTTCTTCATCTAATCCTCACGTTCCCAGGTAAATTCTGGTCCACGCTTGGAGTTCCATCTAACGCGCACAATGGGAATTTTGCTACACTTTAGTGTTTTGACTTCTCGATCCATAATCTCTACTGGTTCTTCAACGAAGCGAAGCTGTTCATCGATTTCCAGTTCTTCTAATGGAACAACAAGTGATTCATCAGCAAGACACTTCCTTAGGTTTGACACGTGAAACACATTGTGTATTCCACTGAGTTCGTCAGGTAAGTTCAGTTGATAAGCCACCGGGCCAACCTGTTTGACAATCTCAAACGGCCCCACGTATCTAGGGTTTAGTTTTCCCCCCTTTCCAAAGCGTATTACACCCTTCCAGGGTGAGACTTTCAACAGTACTTTATCTCCAATCTGAAACTCCAATGGCTTACGACGCTTGTCGGCATAACTCTTTTGTCGATCACGTGCTGCTGCTATACGGTTACGAATTTGCACGATCTTCTCAGTCGTTTCGTGCACAAGTTCAGGTCCTGTAAGTTGGCTTTCTCCTACTTCTGCCCAACAGATAGGAGATCGACACTTACGTCCGTACAGTGCCTCAAATGGAGCTGCCTTGATCGAGGTGTGATAACTGTTATTATAGGAGAACTCAACCAATGGTAAATGAGTTTCCCAGCTGCTGCCAAAATCGATCACACAGGCACGCAACATGTCTTCCAGTGTCTGGATTGTACGCTCACTTTGACCATCGGTTTGCGGGTGATACGCAGTACTCATATCCAGTCGTGTTCCCAATGATCGTTGTAATGATTGCCAAAAGTGAGAAGTGAACCGAGCGTCACGATCAGAAATGATAGATATCAGCACGCCATGCCGAGAGACTATTTCCCTTAAATAGATACGTGCCAGCTTCTCCATTCGATCAGTCTCTCGGATTGCCAGAAAGTGTGCGGATTTCGTTAAGCAATCTATTATAACCCAAATGGTATCGCATCCGCTGGGAGTCCTAGGTACCTTCGTGATGAAGTCCATGGAGATCTACTCCCATTTCCACACTGGAATTTCCAGTTGTTGGAGTAACCCGGATGGTCTCTGGTATTCCACCTTAACCTTGGAACAAGTTAGGCATCTGCTTACGTATGTGGCTATCTCCGTTTTCATTTTCGGCCACCAGTAAAATTCTTTCAGGTCCTGATACATCTTGTCTGAACCTGGATGGATCGAGTAACGTGACTTATGAGCTTCATCCATTATCAGCTCTCGCAAATTCCCGTACTGTGGTACCCAGATCCGTTTCATAAAATAACGGATTCCATCAGCTTTAATCTCCAACTGTTTCTCCATGCCTCACATGGATTCTGCTCTCAGGTTCTCCGTCTTCAAGGCATCAGATTGAGCAGCTTTGATTTGCCCTGGTAGGTCAGAGTGGATAGTCATTTGTAATGCGCGCACCCGACGAGGCTTTAGGGTTTCCTTACGACTAAGGTTATCAGCTACCACATTAGCCTTACCCGGATGGTACTTGATCACACAGTCATAATCATTGAGTAATTCTAACCACCGTCGTTGCCGCATATTCAGTTCCTTCTGGTCATATATGTGCTGGAGGCTCTTATGATCTGTATAGATCGTGCACTTGGTTCTATATAAGTAGTGCCTCCATATCATCAAGGCAAACACTACCGCTCCCAGTTCCAGATCATGCGTTGTATAGTTCTTCTCATGCACCTTGAGCTGTCTAGATGTATAAGCTATGACTTTGTCACGTTGCATCAATACACACCCCAAACCCTGGATGGATGCATCACAGTAAACAACAAAGTCATCAGTTCCTTCTGGTAAGGCTAGGATTGGTGCGTTGCAGAGTTTGTCTTAAGCGCCTGAAACGCTGTTTCCTCTTTGCTGCCCCACTTATAAATTATTCTCTTATGAGTTAGGGCAGTCAAAGGTTGCGCCAACTTCAAAAATCCTTCGACGAACCTCCGGTAATAGCCTGCCAAACCAAGGAATTGTCGCACCTCAGTAGGCGTCTTTGGTGCCGGCCAATCCTTGATTGCTTTAATCTTTGAAGGATCAACATGTATACCCTTATCATTCACCACATGCCCAAGAAATTGCACTTCACGCAGCCAGAAGTCGCATTTTGAGAATTTCGCGTACAGCTGTTCATTCCTCAGTAGTTCCAGTATGGTCTTCAAATGTTCCTCATGATCTTCCTTATTACGGGAGTAGATCAGTATGTCATCAATGAAGACAATGACAAACTTATCCAAATAAGGTTTGCAGACACGGTTCATGAGGTCCATGAAAACTACTGGGGCATTGGTCAGCCCAAAAGGCATTACAGTGAACTCGCAGTGCCCATAGCGAGTCTGGAATGCAGTCTTGGAGATGTCTTCCTCTCGAACCCTTAACTGATGATAACCTGATCTCAAGTCAATCTTAGAATAATAGCTTGATCCTTGCAATTGGTCGAACAAGTCATCAATGCGTGGAAGTGGATACCTATTCTTGATTGTCACCTTGTTCAGTTCGCGATAGTCAATACACATCCTGAAGGTTCCATCCTTCTTTTTAACGAAAAGCACTGGAGCTCCCCAGGGTGAAGAGCTGGGACGTATGAAACCCTTGTCTAACAACTCCTACAATTGTTTAGACAGCTCTTGTAGTTCGTTCGGTGCTAGTCGGTACGGCGCCCGAGCGATCGGAGCTGCTCCAGGTGCTAACTCAATCTGAAATTCCACCTGTCTGTGTGGAGGAAGGCCAGGTAGGTCTTCGGGAAATACTTCCGGAAAGTCTCTCACAACTGGAATATCTTCGACTCGCCTTTCATCTGTCTTTGTTTCAGTAACAAGTGCCAACAAGGTAAGGTGTCCTTTCCCGAGACATTTCTGAGCCTTCAAATATGATATGATGCCGACCACCGCACCTACCATTTCACCTTCCACTGTAAGAATTTCATCGTCCGAAATAGGTAACTTGATCAGCTTCTCCTTGCAAATGATCTCAGCACTGTTCTTGGATAACCAATCCATCCCGACTACTACATCGAAGCTTCCTAGTGTGACAGGAATAAAGTCTATGCAGAAAGTGTGTCCAGATAAGCTTAGCTTACAGTTTTTAAACACTTGGGTTGCTGTTATCGTCCTACCATCGGCTATTTCTATGGTGTACTCAGAAGTTAGGTTAGTAGGTACCATTCCTAGTACTTTGCTAAATTCTATGGATACATAACTTTTATCAGCACCGGAGTCAAATAAAACAGAGGCATAACACCCATTAATAGAGAATCTACCAGATACTACAGCAGGGTCGTTTCGAGCCTCACTTGAGCCCATGATGAAGACTCTGCCTCTGCCACCGCCACCACTATTGTTGTTGTCTTTAGGCTTTTCAATAGCACCACTATTTCCATTCCCTTTTAGCTTTGGACATTCCCTTTTAAAGTGGCCGGGTTGACCGCATTCATAACACCCGGTACGGTTATAGTGTTGCTGCTGCTGTTGAGGTGCTTTTCCCGAGAGGTTCACCCTACAATCCTTGGCAGCATGCCCAAACTTTCCACACCTCTCACAAGTGTTCCTTGTGCATTGCCCAGTATGATGAAAGTTACATTTATTGCACTTCGGAAGATTTCCGTGATAGCCACCCGATTTCCCCATGTCATGAGAAGATTGGGACGGGTTGAACTTCTTGTGTTGGGGATGATGAGTAGAGGATGAAGATTGCTTTCCGCTGGCAGATGGTTCCTATTTCCTCTTGTTATCGTTGAAACCAGATGCAGCACCCCGCGGGGGCAGTTTACCCTGCACAACAGCCTGGTCAGTCAACTTGTGGGCCAGTTGGACAGCTTCCTGAATGGTAGCTGGTCTAGCAGTGGTGACCATGCTCTGGATTTCAGGTACTAGCCCATTGATGTACCTTTCAACCCGTTTGTAAGCCGGGTTGACCATAGTGGGACATAAGGTAGCCAACTCGTGGGAACGAGTCGTGTAGGCTTCAACCTCAGAACCCACCATTTTTAAATTCCAGAATTCAGTTTCTAGTTTCTGCACTTCATCTCTGGAACAGTATTCCTCTTTCAGCAACCTCTTCAATCCTTCCTAAGTCATGGCATTTGCAGCTTCAACACCTAATATCTGGACTTGCGTATTCCACCAGCTCAGTGCAGCACCATCCATGGTACCAGCAGCATATTTCACCCTACTCTTGACAGGGCGGTCAGGTAACATCCGGTTTCTAAATCCGGACTTGTAATTATATTATAGTTATGATTAATTAACTAAGTTGAGTTTGTTTGATTGTTCAAGTATTCAGTCGCATGACTTGCATCCGAATGAACTTCAGTCGCACTCCTTATGTGCGATTGAGGCTCAGTCGTACGAATGGTAGGAGCATGAGCTTCAGTCGCACGATTCAGTCGTGCGAATGGTTCAGTCGTGCGATTGGAAGTAAGGCGGTGTAGAAGGTTAAAAACAGACTTCTGTCTGTATTACCTTCAATCTCTTATTCTCTTTACACCTAAAATACCCTGCTCTTGCCCATTTGACTAGGCAAAGCTCCGTCTTGGTAAGTTTTGAACATCACGGAGTAATCCGGAGATGCTATAAGCTGTGTGTATGATTGAATTTGATCCAATAACCTGTTTAAAACAGTAAATTGGTCTGGTTTCTTTCTAAATTAAAATCTGGGAATTCGGATCTGAGTTTTTGTATAGTTTTGATGAAATAATGGTTCGAAACCATTGTAAACGATGTGTATAGGATCTGTTTTGAATATGGTATGATTTGGATGGTTAAAACTCAAATTTTGAGTAAGTTTGGATCAAAAACGTCAAGAACACAGCTGCTGATTCGTTTCAGGCGAATGGGCTCAATCGCATGACTCAGTCGCACGAATGAGAGTCTAGTCGTGCGACTAAGTGCGAATGGAGGTTCAGTCGTGCGGTTGGAACTCAGTCGCCTGGTTAGAAGGCCGAATGAAGGCGAGTGAACACTGGATAGGAATGAGAACTCAATCGTGCAAATGAACGGCTAGTCGTACGACTGAAGGTTCAGTCGCATGGTTCATTCGCATAGGTCCAGTCGCATGATTGCTCATTCGCATAAGTGTTCAATCGCATGAGGGCCCTGTTTGAGAATAAGTTTACTGAATCAAGGTTTATTGCTTTAGATATACTTTGATTAGAGGAAGGATTAGTTACCTTGTGTACACGAATTGTGTAGACGGTGGTGAGGAAGTTGATAAGGTGAGTTCTAAGCCTTTTTTAAATATTTGGTTTTAACATTCGGGCAAGCACACATACAATGATAAATGAATTGAATGTTTTAGTACCAGAATTGTGATAGTAATGATGGATATGTTTCTAACGGCTTGTAAAGCTGTTAGAGGGAAAGTGGGGGTAATAAATAATTACCTGAGCATTGTTAATCATTACATGATGGTAATGTTTGCAGTGGGTCAGGTAGAGTGTAAAAGATAGTCATCTGAGCATTGTTAATCATTACGTGATGGTAATGATTCCAATGGGTCAGATGGGGTGTGATGATTAATGAAAATATGTTAAAACTGGTGCTAAAAGAAAGAAAGTGTGTGGAGTGTAAACGAATGTGATAATATTGGCAATAAATAAAAGAAATATTTTTCTTTTAAATGGTAATGTGATGTGAATCTCAACAGGCCAGTGAGGGTAAGTTGCCGGAGTGTGAAACTGTACAGTTTGGTAGGGGTGATGACGATCACTCAGCTTTGTGAACATCTTGTGGTGACGACCCTAGATGATTATTTGGCATCCTACTGGATGAGAGATAGTAACTGGTAGTTGCTAGATGTGGGCAACCGACGTTACTGAGTATGAGAAACTGGTAGTTGCTAGATGTGGGCAACCGACGTTTCTGGGTGTAGTAACTGGTAGTTGCTGGATGTGGGCAACCGACATTACTGGGTATGGGGAACTGGTCGTTGCTAGATGTGGGCAACCGACGTTCGATGGGACAGGTCCAGTGGGACAAAGTAATGATAAAGTTGAATTTATAATATTGCCAATATAAATATAGCTTTTGTGTGTGTAAAGATATTGTTGTTGTTTTAATGAAAATTAGAATTCACCAGTTTATCTGACGTTTTGAGTATGTTGTGTGTGCTAGGTAAGGAGGGATCCTCTAATAATAGAGGAAAGCAAGTATGAGCCGATGAGGACGCTATCCTGGAGTAGCTGCTGGCATAGGATTTAGGGCTTGTTAATACTGTAAATAGGGCGATGTATAATTAAATACATTCATATGTAAAATGTTTTAAAAAGTTAGGTTAATATATAATATTGTTTAAAGTCTTCCGCTATAAATAGAAAGCTCTGATTTGTGTTTAAAATATTAATCCAACTGTGTGACGTGCCTCCGGTGCCCTGCCGGGTTTAGGGCATCACAGGTTGGTATCAGAGCAGTAGTTAAAGGGATCTAGTGTCATAATAACTAGACTTTAACTAGAAATAGATATGCCAGCAGGGATAGCTAGATAGAATAGTTTATTAAAACAAGAAAAGGTGATGGGACTATCATGAGAAGGAATAACGAGAATAGTTCAAGTAAAGTAAACAATTAATAGTACTTGGCCAACATTATTAATAATTTACTTTACTATTAGTATTCTGGTTATATACTTACATGCGAGTACCAAGTAATCCTGATCTCATTTTAATAGGTTATGGCTGATTGAGAGAGTGAAAGAATGCAAGGTGGAACCTCGGAAAGAAATATTGATGAGAGCACCGAGGTGCTTAGTATGACGAGGCAGCAATTCCGTGATGTAATTGCTAAGGAGGTTCGTAAAGCCTTGAATGTAGCTAGACCTGATGAAAGTAGGAATGTTGATAAAGCTGAAGGGTCTAGCGAGAAAAAGGGAGTTACGTATAGTCAGTTTAAAGAATGTAATCCTCCACGATTTTCTGGGGCTATGGATGTGGTAGCCACTCATAAATGGCTTCGTGAAATGGAAGCCGTGATCAAGTTGAGTGAGTGTAGGGAGGATCAGAAGGTAAAGTTTGCAGCTCACTCGTTTGTAGGTGAGGCTCTGTATTGGTGGGATACGATTATCCAGACGTTAGGCGAGGAGGCTACTGACGAAATGTTATGGCCTGAATTTAGAAAGTTAGTATCGGATAAGTTTTGTCCGAAAGGCGAGATGGATCGAATAGAAATGAGTTTCCTGCAGTTTCAGGCGGGTAATATGTCTCATAGGAAATACACGTCTAAGTTTGAGGAGATGGCGCGGTTGGTGCCCCATTTAGTGGTTCCTGAAGAGAAGAAAATTTGAGGTATACACAGGGATTGCCTCAGGAGGTTAGGAAGTTGGTTAGATCATCTGCTCGGAGTAGTTACCAGTTGACGGTAAACTTAGCTGCAGATATGTATCAAGAAGTTTATGGTAGTAATGTTGCTCCTGATGGGGGTAAAAGGAGGCGAGAAGAACCTGTAGTGCAAAGAAGATTTGAGAATCCAAGTTTTCAAAAGAAAAGTAGGTTTGGAAGTGGTCAATTTCCGAGGAATGTCAGAAATGAGCTGCCACGTTGCGGGAAATGTGGTAGGCTACACCAGGGTGAATGTATGATTGGTAGCAGGACTTGTTTTAGATATGGAAAGATGGGACATTATGCTAATGAATGTAGTGAAGGTCCTCGTAAATGTTATGAGTGTGGAGAAACGGGGCATATTCGAAGTGAATGTCCAAAGTTAGTAGTTAGAAAGCCTGAACCGGTTAGATCGATGAAAGGGTCAGGAGAAGGGTCGAGTGTGGCTAAGGGGCGAGCATATTCTATGTCAGCTAGTGAGGCTAAAACGTTGCCAGATGTAGTTTCAGGTACGTTTCTAGTGAATGGAATTCCAGCTAATGCGTTATTTGATTCTGGTGCGAGTGGAAGTTTTGTATCTATTGATTTTTGCCCTATGCTTGCATGTGAAGTTCGGCCATTAGAGATAGCTTTTGTAGTTGAAACTGCTAATGATAGATCTGTGATGATTAGTAGTATGATTGATGGTTGTTATATTAAATTAGAAGGATATAGGTTGCCTGCTAAACTATATCCAATGGTATTAGGAGGGTTGGATGTAGTTTTGGGTATGGATTGGTTGGCAGACCATGAAGCCCATATTATATGTAATAAGAAGTTAATTCAATTAAGAACACCGGATGGGAAAACGATTAATGTATATGGTGATAGAGAGGAGTCGACTGTGAAAATAATATCTATGATAAAAGCTGATAAGTTAATGAGCCGCGGGTGTGTATCTTATTTGATATATGTAATTGATTTTCAAAAGCCGGTTAGAAAGATAGAGGACATTCCTATGGTTAGAGATTTTATAGATGTGTTTCCAGAGGAATTACCGGTATTCCTCCAGATCGTGAAGTTGAGTTTAGAATTGATTTGGTTCCGGGATCTAAGCCAGTTGCTAAGTCACCTTATAGATTAGCTCCATCGAAATTGAAAGAGTTAATGAAGCAGACTGAAGACTTGTTAGAAAGAGGTTTCATTAGACCCAGTTCTTCCCCGTGGGGTGCTCCAGTATTGTTTGTGAAGAAGAAAGATGGGAGTATGCGTATGTGTATTGATTACAGAGAATTAAACAAGTTGACAATAAAGAATAAGTATCCACTCCCACGAATAGATGATTTGTTTGATCAGCTACAGGGAGCCAGTTGGTTTTCTAAGATAGACCTTCGTTCGGGATATCATCAGTTGAAAGTCAAGGAAGAAGATATACCTAAGACAGCGTTTCGCACACGTTATGGTCATTATGAATTTCTGGTTATGTCTTTTGGGTTGACGAATGCCCCTACTGCTTTTATGGATTTGATGAATAGAGTGTGCAAGCCAATGTTAGATCGATCAGTAATTGTGTTTATTGATGATATATTGATCTATTCAAATAATGAGGGAGATCACGCCTGCCATCTTCGTGAAGTATTGGAAAGATTGAGAAAAGAAAGGCTTTATGCAAAATTTTCTAAGTGTGAGTTTTGGTTGCGGGAGGTACAGTTTTTAGGGCATGTGATTAATGCAGAAGGTATTTTAGTAGATCCTGCTAAGATTGAAACAGTAGTGAGGTGGAGTCCTCCAAAAACGCCATCTGAGGTCCGCAGTTTCTTGGGTCTGGCTGGTTATTGTAGAAGGTTTATTCAGGATTTTGCTAAAATCGCATCCCCGTTAACGAAACTGACGAGGAAGAATGAAGAATACGCATGGGGACCAGAACAAGAAAATGCATTTCAAGAACTGAAGTAGAAATTAACCCAATCACCAGTATTGTCGTTGCCAAATGGAAATGAAGATTTGGTGATTTATTCAGATGCTTCGTATCAAGGTTTAGGCTGTGTATTGATGCAGAGGGGACGAGTGATAGCTTATGCTTCCAGACAATTGAAAGAACATGAAAAGAATTATCCGACGCATGATCTAGAATTGGCAGCAGTGGTATTTGCCTTGAAGATATGGAGGCATTATTTATATAGGACGAAATGTACGATTTACACGGATCATAAGAGTTTGAAGTATTTCTTTGATCAGAAGGAATTGAACATGCGCCAGCGGAGATGGTTAGAGTTGGTAAAAGATTATGATTGTGAAATACTTTACCATCCTGGTAAAGAAAATATGGTTGCTGACGCATTAAGCCAAAAGAATGAACACCCTCCAATACGAGTTAAGTCATACAAGTTAGTGATAACCCAGATTTTATGCATCAGTTACGAGAAGCTCAATTAGAAGCCTTGAGAGAAGAGAATATGAAGCAGGAACGAATGAAGGGTCAAACAAAGGATCTAGAAGAAAATAGCTTTGGGGTTAAGATGAAATGTGGTCGTATGTGGGTTCCGATTAAGATGAGGGAATTAGTGTTAGATGAAGCTCATAAGTCCAGATATTCTATACATCCTGGTGCTACTAAGATGTATAATGATTTGAAACAAGAATATTGGTGGCCCGGTATGAAGTTCAATGTGATGCAATATGTGAATAGGTGTTTGACATGTCTTCAGGTTAAAGCTGAGCATCAAAAACCATATGGTAAGCTTCAACCCTTAGAGATCCCGAAATGGAAGTGGGAAGAATTGACAATGGATTTCATAACTAAGCTTCCGCGTACAGCTTAAGGTTATGATACCATTTGGGTCATAGTAGATAGATTGACACGTAGTGGGCATTTCTTACCAATCAAGGAGACGTATAACTTCGAGAAGTTAGCAGAATTATTTATCCAAGAAATTATTGCTCGTCATGGAGTACCGTTGTCTATTGTGTCAGATAGAGATACACGTTTTACTTCGAGATTTTGGAGAAAGTTTCATGAAGATATGGGTACTCGTCTGTTACACAGCACGTCCTTCCACCCAGAAACTGATGGGTTGACTCAAAGGACTATCCAAATAGTTGAAGACATGTTACGAGCTTGTGTTATAGATTTCAGGGGTAGCTGGGATAGTCATCTACCATTAGTTGAATTCTCCTACAATAACAGTTATCATTCTACTATTAGGAGGTTATGAGATGTTATATAGGAGAAAGTGCAGGAGTCCGATATGATGGGGAGAAGTTGGGCAGAAAGAGTTGGGCAGCTTGGAAATTGTACAGGCTACATATGAGAAACTAGATCAAATCAAAGCTCGGTTTAAAGTAGCTCAGGATCCGCAAAAGTCTTATGAAGATAAAAGGCGAAGGCATATTTTGAAGTAGGAGATAGAGTTATGTTGAAAGTATCTCCTTGGAAGGGAATTATCAGATTCATTAAGTCCTCATTTTATAGGACCATTTAGGAAAGGATTGGGGAAGTGGCCTATAAACTAGAATTACCAGATCAGTTGCAAGGAATTCACCCAACCTTTCATGTATCACAGTTGCGCAAGTGTTTGACTGATGAGAATACTTATGTACCTTTAGATGATATAGAGGTGGATGATAAGTTGAACTATGTTGAGAACCTACTGCTATAGTAGACAGAAAGGTGAAAAGGCTAAGGAATAAAACTATTGAGTTAGTTAAAGTGCAGTGGTCGAATAGAAAGGGGTCTGATTTCACTTGGGAGTCAGAAGAGGAGATGAAGAGAGATTATCCCCAGTTGTTTGAATAGTTGGTTTCGAGGACGAAACCTATTTAAGGGGGGGAGAGTTGTAACATCCGGTTTCTAAATCCGGACTTGTAATTATATTATAGTTATGATTAATTAACTAAGTTGAGTTTGTTAGATTGTTCAAGTATTCAGTCGCATGACTTGCATCCGAATGAACTTCAGTCGCACTCCTTATGTGCGATTGAGGCTCAGTCGTACGAATGGTAGGAGCATGAGCTTCAGTCGCATGATTCAGTCGTGCGAATGGTTCAGTCGTGCGATTGGAAGTAAGGCGGTGTAGAAGGTTAAAAACAGACTTCTGTCTGTATTACCTTCAATCTCTTATTCTCTTTACACCCAAAATACCCTGCTCTTGCCCATTTGACTAGGCAAAGCTCCGTCTTGGTAAGTTTTGAACATCACGGAGTAATCCGGAGATGCTATCAGCTGTGTGTATGATTGAATTTGATCCAATAACCTGTTTAAAACAGTAAATTGGTCTGGTTTCTTTCTAAATTAAAATCTGGGAATTCAGATCTGAGTTTTTGTATAGTTTTGATGAAATAATGGTCCGAAACCATTGTAAACGTTGTGTATAGGATCTGTTTTGAATATGGTATGATTTGGATGGTTAAAACTCAAATTTTGAGTAAGTTTGGATCAAAAACGTCAAGAACACAGCTGCTGATTCGTTTCAGGCGAATGGGCTCAATCGCATGACTCAGTCGCACGAATGAGAGTCTAGTCGTGCGACTAAGTGCGAATGGAGGTTCAGTCGTGCGGTTGGAACTCAGTCGCCTAGTTAGAAGGCCGAATGAAGACGAGTGAATACTAGATACGAATGAGAACTCAATCGTGCGAATGAACGGCTTGTCGTACTACTGAAGTTTCAGTCGCATGGTTCATTCGCATAGGTCCAGTCGCATGATTGCTCATTCGCATAAGTGTTCAATTGCATGAGGGCCCTGTTTGAGAATAAGTTCACTGAATCAAGGTTTATTGCTTTAGATATACCTTGATTAGAGGAAGGATTAGTTACCTTGTGTACACGGATTGTGTAGACGGTGGTGAGGAAGTTGATAAGGTGAGTTCTAAGCCTTTTTTGAATGTTTGGTTTTAACATTCGGGCTAGCACACATACAATGATAAATGAATTGAATGTTTTAGTACCAGAATTGTGATAGTAATGATGGATATGTTTCTAACGGCTTGTAAAGCTGTTAGAGGGAAAGTGGGGGTAATAAATAATTACCTGAACATTGTTAATCATTACATGATGGTAATGTTTGCAGTGGGTCAGGTAGAGTGTAAAAGATAGTCATCTGAGCATTGTTAATCATTACGTGATGGTAATGATTCCAATGGGTCAGATGGGGTGTGATGATTAATGAAAATATGTTAAAACTGGTGCTAAAAGAAAGAAAGTGTGTGGAGTGTAAACGAATGTGATAATATTAGCAATAAATAAAAGAAATGTTTTTCTTTTAAATGGTAATGTGATGTGAATCTCAACAGGCCAGTGAGGGTAAGTTGCCGGAGTGTGAAACTGTACAGTTTGGTAGGGGTGATGACGATCACTCAGCTTTGTGAACATCTTGTGGTGACGACCCTAGATGATTATTTGGCATCCTACTGGATGAGAGATAGTAACTGGTAGTTGCTAGATGTGGGCAACCGACGTTACTGAGTATGAGAAACTGGTAGTTGCTAGATGTGGGCAACCGACGTTTCTGGGTGTAGTAACTGGTAGTTGCTGGATGTGGGCAACCGACGTTACTGGGTTATGGGGAACTGGTAGTTGCTAGATGTGGGCAACCGACGTTCGATGGGACAGGTCCAGTGGGACAAAGTAATGATAAAAGTTGAATTTATAATATTGCCAATATAAATATAGCTTTTGTGTGTGTAAAGATATTGTTATTGTTTTAATAAAATTAGAATTCACCAGTTTATCTGACGTTTTGAGTATGTTGTGTTTGCCAGGTAAGGAGGGTCCTCTAATAATAGAGGAAAGCAAGTATGAGCCGATGAGACGCTATCCTGGAGTAGCTGCTGGCATAGGATTTAGGGCTTGTTAATACTGTAAATAGGGCGATGTATAATTAAATACAATCATATGTAAAATGTTTTAAAAAGTTGGGTTAATATATAATATTGTTTAAAGTCTTCCGCTGTAAATAGAAAGCTCTGATTTGTGTTTAAAATATTAATCCAACTGTGTGACGTGCCTCCGGTGCCCTGCCGGGTTTAGGGCATCACAAGTCATATATTTCAAACACCGACTCCAGCTTTTCAAACCAACGGAGTAGTCCCACTGCTCCCTCAATTCCATTGAATGGATTAGGTTTGCAGTCCATAAAGGACTTGTAGGTGCAACCTGGTTGTCCAATAGGGTTCCGTTGTGGAGGGTGTTGGCTTGACAACGCTGTGGTAATACTCTGATTGATTATCTCCATTCTGCAGGCGTCATGGAGCTGTTACCTCTCCGCGTCCACGTCCTCTTCCAGACATTCTTTAAATTACCACATACATAAATAAGTAAATATCCAACCAGATATCAGAATTTATAGCTATCAGTCACATGAAAATAACCCCTTTGTCTTAGAATGAAAAGGAAAAGGAGTCCAAGAATTTAAAGTAACAGACAAACTAGAGGATCAGTTCGAATCCGAGGGACTAAGACACACATCATGGTTTGAATTTCATCCGAATCCGAGGTAAGAGTGAGCACTCATACAAGTAGAATTTAAAGGATAGTTCTAACATCAATAGTCATGTTCTATGAAAATTGAAAGTTTCTTGCTCACGGTATAGAAACGATGACTTATACCAACTACAATGTTACCACCTGACCAAATTCACCGAACTTAGCATGCACGACAAATTACAATTACGTGTGCACCCGTAATGGTAATTTGCTTTGCATGATCACCCCCGGTTCCTCCTATCAGCTAACATATTTTGTCAAGTACAGTGGTCATCAACGTTAGAAGTGTCAAATATGTAAGTATTATATCGGGGTCGATCAATCAAAGTATACGAAAGGATCAGTAAGGTTTAGGAATCGTTGACACGCCAAGTTAATTTGACCCATTTGCCTTAGAGACCAGTGTATTGACCATAGTTTATCACTCATCCCAGAAATCCCCAGGTAAGCATGACTGGTCTAACAATAAGATTTATATGATATGCTTGCCTTAGCCCGAAGGCCTTTTGCCAGGAAATCCAGAATACAGGTGTCTATATGTCACAGGGATATGTTAAAGCAAAAGTTTTCAGGTAACCAAAAGTTCAGGAAATTTATAAGTAATCCTTCCCGTGACTCACAGCAACTCGAAGTCACCATCCCTGTAGTCGTAAGCTCACAGGGATATGTTAAAGCAAAAGTTTTCAGGCAAGCAAATTAAGTAAGCATAGCTTAATAATCTATGTGTGTGTAACTAATGCAAATCCAGCTATAGTCTAAAATGCAATGCAAATGAGATGCAAAGTTTATTTTAGTTCTCTATAACTAATGCTCTGATACCAATCTGTCACACCCTCAATTTCCACGAACGGGGTTTTACCGTCAAGCGTGTGACATAACCATGATCTCAGATAAGCATCAGTTACACCAAACGACTCGATAATCACAAATCATATAAGTTGCTTAATTTTAATGAAACAAACCAAATATATTTAAGTATTGCAGAAGCGAAAACAGGAAATCATTTAACAACAGTTTTGGAACACGCAAACACGCGTCCAATCCAATTTATGTAAAGTACATGAAATTAAATCTTAAAAACAGTTTGTGATGAACGCGGAATGACATGCAGTGGATACTGTGCTTCTAAACGTGCCACATCAATGTCCTGAGAGAAAACATGCAAAAGTCAGTACGAGACTGGTGAGTTCACAGGTTTATCAGAAAACAGTAAGTATC